>JAJPUD010005582.1:111004-154713 GCA_023553655.1 Myrmecobius fasciatus
GTGTCTGAGACCAGATTTGAACTCAGGTCCTCCTGACTTCAGGGCTGGTGCTCTATCCACTGCGCCACCTAGCTGCCCCAACATTTATTTTTTTAAATTTTGATTTCCAAGTTCTCTTTCCAATTATTAAGAAGAAAAGCAAAATTATGTCAATTTTTATATATGTGAAATCATGCATTTCCACATTAGCCATGTTGTAAAAATAAAATAAAATAGAAAGTGAGAAACATTTAAAAAGTATGCTTCAATCTACATTCAGAGTTTATCAATTTTCTCTTTGGAACTGGACAGAATTTTTCAAGATGAGACCTTTGGCATTGTCTTGGATCACTGTCTTTATTAGAATAGTTGAATTTCACAGTTGATCATTCTCAGAATTTTGCTGTTATAGTGTAAAATGTTCTCCTGGTTCTGTTCATTTAACTTTGCCTTAGTTCATATAATTCTTCCCAGGTTTTTCTGAAACCATTCTAGTCATCATTTCTTATAACATAATAATATTCCATCATAATCATCATTCAATTATTACCCAATTGATGAGCATCCTCTTGATTTCCATTTTTTTGATTTGGATTTATTTTTATACCACAAAAATAACACATCAGAATACAGTCACATCAGATTTTTAGTGTTGTCAAATCACCTTTGACCAATTCTCAATAATCCAGAATAATAATAGGAAGAATCTACTCTTCACTAGCAGCTGTTGTTGCAATCATCTGAAGCCTGGAGAAATTTAAGAAGAAATTTAGAATATAGTTTCAAATATGGATATCCTTAGCCTGAGGACTGCATCATACAGGTAGAGAGAGGAGCAAGCTCTTCTTATGATAAGCCATGTGGTCTTCAGATTTTTGAATTAACTGCTCTCTACAAACCATAAACAGTGGGGCAGTTAACAAAGCCATACTTGTGCTTTAAACTTGAATGTGGTGTTCATATCATAAATGGACATAATGGACACAAGTCAGTAAAGCCTTCTGCTATTAATGAGGATCTTTCTATAAAATATTTCCCCAAGAATGTTCTGTGTTCTGATTTACAATATTGAAAATGAAGAGTGAAGCTCCTTGGTAGAAAGGTAGAATGAGACTGATGTCGTAATATATATTTTTTTCATATCCCCAGTGTCTAGTATATAATATTTAATAAAAGAAAATTAATGTTGAGTGTCTGATAGTATGGTTGCAACTTCTGCTTTTCTGCATTTAACTGATGCAGAGTAAACTTTGTTCTAACTTCTCATTTTGTTTTTATATATGAATACTTTTTAGTGGTTCTTTTTGTATAGATTGCTGCACTTAGTTCCTTCTATTATGCCACTTTTTCATTTTATTGGATTATTTAATTGACTCACCTTTAGTATTACAATGATTAGGTTTGCATTTTTTTTCCATTTATTTCTTCAGAATTGTTTTCTTAGCCCTTTCCTCTCAAGTAAGTAGCCTGATGATCCTGTGATTAGTTTTGCTTATCCTATCTTTGAATGCTAATCTATTTCCACATTCTCTCTCCCTCTCCCTTGTTCTATGTTTAGCCTTTCTCAAGTTCTTCAATTTTACTTATATTTTTAATTTTTTAAAAATTTCCATTAGTTATTTAGTTATCTACTTTTTTCCCTTATCCCTTTGGTCAAGCGTGTGATTCAAAATTTTGCCTCCAATCTTTTATTTTTATTACCTTTCTCTTACAAGTGTCTTTACTGAGTTTTGTTTTGTTTTGTTTTTTTTTACTTGTAGGCTATACCCTTATTTGTTCCTTCTAGATTCTCTCTAATATGTCAGTTCATAGTTATAAAAGAATATAAGATTTGGAAATCACTTTACATCCTCACACTAGCGCTAAGTTGCTCAGGGTCAGCTAGTGAGTGGAAGACAAAGAATTTGAACTCAGGTCTTCCTGATATCACATCTAGAACTCTTTTGCACCACCTAGCTGTGTTCCTTATGAGATTAGGGCTTCTAAAGTATTTCATCTTCTAATCAATTTCCATTGTTGTGGTTGTAATTCTTGTCTTTTCTCTGTATAAGATGGTAAAAAGAATGGAAGGAAAATAGCCCTATTCTTTCATAAATATTTTAATAAAGGGGGGAAAAAAGCAGTAAGTCAGGAATGATTAAGAAATCCAGGGAAAAACCAGAATAAGAGAATTTTGCCTCTCCAGATCTACACAAAAAGAAAAAATGAGGGAAGGGCTGCAAAGAGAAAATCCCAGTCCATCCCAGAAGCTTAGCTCACAAAACCCTATCAGAGTGAGAATGAAAGACAAACCAGAAAGGTGTAGGGTCTGAAGCAATGTACAGAAGCAGGGGCTAGCAAAAGATGCCTAGAACCTCTGACTCCATCATTCTATCTCAACTGTAACTCAGGAGCTTGTGAAGCTCAAACAAGAGCAACAATCTGGGCTCTCCCTGGATCAGACCACCCTAGCAACACATTAGTTGGAAGCTTCCTAAGGTTGCTAAAAAAAAAACACAGAACTCATTATCCAGACCTCAAATAACATAGAGCAGCATTTAAAAAGGAATTCAGAAAACTGCATTGACACCAAATCCCAATTCAAGAAGTAAGGCTATGAAAATGAATAAATAAAACAAAACAAAAAATTCTGGAGATAAAAAAAACTTATAGAGCCAGAGACACTCAGGACATAAACTGAAGGAAAAGAATCACTCCCATCATCTCTAAGCAAAGCCTCAAAGAAAACCACAGATATGTCATAAACTCTACTGGAGTTTCTGGAAGAAATGTAGAAAGAATTTAAAATGATACTAAAAATGAAATGATAGTTTTAAAGGTAAGAATGGAAATAGAAGTGAAAGTTTTAGAGGAAAGAACTGCAAAAACAATAAGCAGGTTGATCAGGAGGTAAAAAAAACTTCACTCTAAGTAATATACTTCTTTTTCCCTCCAAGGCAATTGGGCTGAAATGACTTATCCAGGGTCATATAACCAGTATGAGTAAAACGTCTGAGGCCAGTGCTTTAAACACTGTGCCATCTAGCTGCCCCAAAGTAAGTCTTCTTGAAAATTAGATTGGACCAGACAAAGATCAATGGATCCATAAGAAAATAAGAAATGTTGAAACAAATTAAATAATTGAAAATGTAATTATTTTTTATCAAAAATACCCTTGAAAAGTGGTCAAAGAGAGGCAATATAAAAATCAACACATTACTTGAAAACCCTAACCATACTTTGATACTTTCAAAGAAGTATCAACTCATGAAGAAAGCAATGTTAGACAAAAGCAGTGCTCCAAGGTAAAAATCACACACATCTCAAACTATGCGCCCATTGCCTTTCCCATAGTCAGTCTCCGCTTCAAGCCTGGGCCACCTCACCCTTAGCCTTACGCCTTGCCCACCTTTCTGAGTGTCAGATTTCTCCATTTGACCTTCTCCTAGACTATAACATCATTCAGGGAAAGACAATACTCTCAGAAAAGGTGATTCACACATCCTAAATCACAAACTCCCCCAGACAAACATCACAAGGTTCTTGACTCTCTGTGTAGGCTTATCCTGGTTCCAATTGAGCAATACGGCTACCTTCCTCCTTCAAACCTTCCTTCCTTGGTTGCTTGCTTTCCTCTCTTCTTCCCCCTCTCTCCATCTCCCTCCTTCTTTTTCTCCTTCTAATATTTCTGTCCACATAGGGTATCATACTCTTACCTGCAGCTGTTCTACCCAAAGGAATATAAATTTTAATCACTGAAACCTAGTAAAATATCTTGGGGCTTACAGGCTAGATTTCTTTCTTAAGGACCATGTTTTAAATCCAAATCACTTTGACTGTCATGGATTTGCCAATAATAAGTCCCAGCTCATCTCATTTTTGTCATTATTTGGGCCCAGATGGCTTATAGTGAATGGAAATAGCAATTGTTTCTATTTTGGCTAGAAATGCTGAAGGTTTTCCCCTCCCAGATTGCTTTTATTTTTTATTTTTTTTTTTTTTGGTCTAAGTAAAAGAGACCATTCTTTGTCTCTTTTCTCACGTACCCTAAATCACTGAATAGGCATTGTCTCAGTCAAACAGAGACCTGAGAAAGACCTTAATTTAAATTTAAAATGCCAAATTCTCCCACTGGATCTGGAACCACATCCCTGATCTATATTTTGCTACTGGATTCAGATGGCTCCAGAGGAAAAAGTGAGTCTGGTGACTTTGCACAGCCCAACTTTACTTAAATCCAATTCACTTGCAAGTCATGATATCACCTTCCTGATGTTAAGGTCCCCTTCAAGAACAAAGAACAAAAAAGAACTGCATATTCCACTTCACTACTGTCAAGGCATCTTTCTTCCATTTTCTGTGGCACTGTACAGGAATAAGAGGAGCTGTCTTCTTACCACACCAACGAGATCTCCTCGTCCATATTCCCCAGCCAGGCGTTTTTTCCCATCATCTTTCTTGACTACAGAACGCAGACGGCCATTGAGTACAATATATGTGCAATCAGATTTATCACCCTGCCTAAGGGAAAAAGCAAGACACACTGTCCATTAGAGAAAGCAGAAACAGCTGTAGGTATGGTCAAATATCAGATTTGCATCAGGTCTAAGGCATGATTTCTAACTGTTGATTTCAAAATTTTCCATCAGATAGTTGTATCTACTCTCCTTCTGTGGCCCAACTCATACTCTCCATACAAATATGCCTGGTCTTCAGAGATTCCCTTTGATTTACTTGCTCCCTACAATCCAACGTCTTAGCTTTTTCATATACCAACTCTTAAAAAGTGATTTCATATCAATGTGCAGACACACACTGGAACAACAGTGTCAAACTCAAGTAGAAAAGGACCTGTAAAAATACAGAAAAGAATCCCCATGGCCACACATTAACTTAGAAAACCACAAGTTAATCTTATCTGTTTTAATGTATTTTAAGGGATAATTATTTCCAAATTATAGTTTGGATTGGCCAGTGACCACATACTTGATACTTCTGCATTTCACTAAGAATTGCTCTAAAGAATTATATTCACTGGGGCAGCTAGGCGGCACAGTGGTTAGAGTACCAGCTCTTTAGTCAGGAGGACCTGAGTTCAAATCTGGTCTCAGACACTTAACACTTCCTAGATGTGTGACCCTGGGCAAGTCACTTGACCTCAATTGCCTCAGCAAAATAATAATAATAATTATTATTATATTCATCTTAAATTTGAGAAGAGGCTGCTCTATTTAAGCTAATACATTTTATATAATAGAGTTGTAACTTTGAACTTGACTCATTAATTGACTAATACAATTAAACTATTAGGTTCTGTTCAATAAAAACCAGGGGCAGAGTATATATCCTATTCCTCCAACAACTCCATGGATAGTCTCTTGGAGTGAGAAATTTCTGACTGATTAGTCCATTTTGAAGCTCTGATAGGTCATCAGGTATATGAATCCTGGCTACATTAATGTGATGCCATTAGAGGTCCAATGAACATCAGGACCACAGTGGTTAAAAAAAAATCAGGATCAGAATTGACTAAACATCCTAACACTCCCTCAAAGACATTTTCACTTCATGCTTCACCTGTAAATTGCACGTCCAGCTTCTACTTCCATCCAGTCCAGGGCAAAGTCCATCTGTCTCACAAATGGAGACATTCTCTTCACAACTGTGTGAGCCACAGCCAGGACAACATTTGGTTGCTTGCGCATAATCCTGTCAGAGGATACCAAAAGTTACACATCATAACAGAATCAACCTTAAAAATTATATACTCTCCACCAGCCCTGAAGTCAGGAGAATCTGAGTTCAAATCTGGTCTTAGACACTTAACATTCCCTAGCTGTGTGATCCTGGGCAAGTCACTTAACCCCAACTGCCTCAGCAAAAAGCAAAATATATATATATATATATATATATACACACATACACACACACATACTCTCACGGCAACAAGATTATATGAAGATCAATTCTTATGGACGTGGCTCTCTTCAACAATGAGATGATTGAGGTCAGTTCCAATGGTCTTGTGATGAAGAAAGCCATCTACACCCAGAGAGAGGACTGTGGGGGCTGAGTGTGGACCACAATATAGCATTTTCACTCTTTTTGTTGTTTTTTGCTTGCATTTTGTTTTTTCTCATTTTTTTTCCTTTTTGATCTGATTTTTCTCATTCAGCATGATAATTGTAGAATTATATATAGAAGAATTGCACATATTTAACATATATTGGATTACCTGCCATCTAGGGGAGGGAGTAGGGGAAAGAAGGGAAAAAATTTGGGACACAAGGTTTTGCAAGGGTCAGTGTCGAAAAATTATGCATGCATATGTTTTGAAAATAAAAAAAAACTTTAATAAAAAAGCAAAACAAAAAAAAATTTATATACTCCTAGTACACTAATGAACTGTTGGTGGAGCTGTGAAATGGTCCAGCATTTTGGAAAACAATTTTGAACTATGCCCCAAAAGGTATTAAACCCTGCATACACTTTGATTCAGCAACACTACTACTAAGTCTATAACTCGAAAAGATCAAAGAAAGAGGTAAGGGACCCACATATACAAAGACATTTATAACTATTTTTTTTCATGGTAGCAAAGGAAACTGAAGGGGTGCCCATCAACTAAAGAATGCCTGAACAAATTATGGTATATGAATATGATGGGATTCTATTGTGCTGTAAGAATTATGAAAGGGAAGGTTTTAGAGAAACCTGGGGAAACATGAAATGGTACAAAATGAATTGAGCAGAACTAAAAGAACAATTTATATGACAATAACAACATTATAAAGATAAACAACTTTAAAACACTTAAAAACTGATCAATACAATGACCAACAACAATTCAAAAAGACTCATGATGACACATGCCCTCTAACTTCAAATAAAAAACTTATAAACTGAGTGCAGATTGAAGCACATTCTGAGCACATTTTCTTTTTCTTCTTTTGTTTTCATTTTTTCTTTTTCTTTTTCTTGCTTTCTTTTTTTGGAAGAGGCTAAAGCAGATTTACTTGACTATATACTAAATTTTTTTTTACTATACTTTGCTTTTTTACTATATGTATGTGGGATTGCTTTTATTTTTCTTGTCTTCTCAATGGGCAGGGGAGAAATGATAGTATTGATGCTAAAAATTGGTACTGAAAATAATTTTTAAAAATGATACTATACTCCAAATTCTTTTATAGATGAGGAATCAGAATCCAAAAGAAATCACTTGCATAAGATCATACAGTAAGTCAACAGAAGTTTTCTTGAGGCTTCATCCATATCCTGTATCTATCTAGGAAGTCTGTCGAAAGTTCATTTCAGACATAAGACAACGACAGAGACTGGGACAGCTTGGAATATATGCCCTCACCATTGTTATATGTAGCTAAACTGCCATCACTGCTCAAGGCCCACTTTTTGATATCACCTCATTCATAAGTACTCTAGGGTAGTTTCTCAATATAGTTTGGACAGTGATAAAGACTGTGATTTTTGGAACTGTGCCCAAAAAGTTGTTAAATATGTGCACTCTTTGACCCAGCAGCACTACTAAGTTTATAACTTAAAAAGATCAAAGAAAGAGATGAAGTAGCCACATATACAATACATGGATTGTTTTGTTGAACAAACTGAACATCCAAATGCGTATTCCCAGATATGTTCTAAGACATACCTTTTTGTATCATCTTATTCCTCTTACTGTTCTTCTAGATTTCATTTTTGTAATTCATTAAAACAATCCAAATATTCCCTCAGCTGTACACTATTTCTGAGATATCTAGACATCAGAATTGTTTCTATGGCCTTAATAAAGCTAGAGAAAGCAAAGAAAGAATAAAGTGCTCCCCCTAAACAACTGAAGACTCTTCTTTCTAGCAGGAAGAAATTGGATGAGAACAAGCACAGAAAGGAATAGAAACTCCTCTCTCTCCTAATCCTGAATCACTGTATAGCAGAAGCCATAGTGAAGATGTGACCTATGACTCTACAAAAGAAAGCAAATTACCTTCAGTAAATGTAAACAGCAAAAGCTCCAACTAAACCATGGGAAAACTTCCATGTGACCTTGGGCTGTCCCTGGCACTATATCTTCTGTTTCTATATAATTTCTGACCTGACCTGGAATGAGTATGGGGATCCATTATGCCATTCCATCCTCCTGCCACCAAGGAATGGGTTTCATGGGTAAGCTCCTTAGAACAACCTTGTTAATCTAACTAACTCTAATAATTCTAGAAATGTTTACTACCAAGCTGATGTGGAGCCCCTTTCTTTGGTATCACACTATTGTCTCAAAGGGTTTGTGTCCTTACAACTTGCATGTCAGGACAGAACAGATTGGTCCCCTTACATTTGACATAGCTGGCAGAATATTCTATTCCTCTACAAATCTTATTCCTTATACACTGCAGTAGTTTCCTAAAGACTAATACTCTTTTGGAAAAGAAGCTGAAACCCAATAAGAGAAAGAAAACCCAGTAGAAGATAGTGCCAAACACCTGGTCCTCATTCACAACTGGGCAAGAACAACATTTCTAGAGACATCACCAGCAAAATCACCATGCTGGTTATTCTTCTTCCTATTACTGAATAGAATTAAAGCACAAGATTCAAATTAGATTGTAATACTGTTCACTCGTGATTCAAAACTAGAAATTTCTAGTTTCATAATTCATCTTGCTTAGACCCAGAATTAAAGTGAGGAATGTTATTATTTATCATTTAAATCAGTGGTTCTTAATTCTTTTGTGTGTCATAGATATCTGTGGCATTTTAACAAAACCTATGGATCTCTTCTCAGAATGTTTTAAAATTCATAATTGAAGGAAGTTTTATACATTTCAGTTGGAGATTACTGAAAATAAACATGAAATTTTTCCAAGTTCATAGAACCCCTGAAATCTATCCCTATACTGTAGGTTAGCAACTCCTGATTTAATCAGACATTCCAACTAACCCCATGGGGCTATCATGTACCTCAAAGGTAACAAATGTTATCAAGAGATTAGTTTAATGTGTCTCTTGAAAAAAGAGGAAATTTTTTTTTCTATTGCATTATGTAGAAGCTGTCAGGTTGATGAAAAGTATTAGAAATCAAAAGTACTATTTCTTTCCCAATCCTTATGTGTCATGTTTGGAGATAAACACACACATGTATATATAGATATAGATATAGATATAGATATAGATATAGATATAGATATAGATATAGATAGATATATAGATATATAGATATGCATGTATGTATATGTGTATATATCTAGGTACACATATACATATGCAAATTTACATATATACATTTGTGTATGCAATAATATTATAATGGACAAAGGATACCTTTATAACTCAAGGAAGACTCACAATTCAGAATCTTAAGTGTCCTTCTGAAAGTACCTGACTAAAGGCAATAACATTGAGACAACAGCGACTGTGGAAAAATCAAGGATACATACCCATAGATAGATTCATTCTTTTTTTTTAACTATTAATAAAACTACAGTTATTTGTAATTTAATTTACTGCAAACAAAATATGAACTTATTGCTTCTAACACTGGGTTTGTCTTTCAGATAAATGGCAAGATTTTTAAGGAGACAATTCCTAGAACCTACTGGGTATATTTCTTTTCCTCATTTTGACCCTAATGTCCAGCCTTTGGAAGGCTTTCCATTAAGGACTCATAGAACTTCATGATTTCTCCCCAAGAGACTTGTCCTTAAAATGTCTTCACGGAAAAGAGACAAGAACTCAATACTGGCTATGCTCCCTGGAATCACCATTCTGAAGAGAAGGGGGACGTGGGCAGCAAAAAACATAAGTGTTATATATTTCCTGAACCATTCTGCTTCCCAAGCTCTCCAATTTTCTCAAGTGTCCAAGTTATATAAGTATTTCAGCCCCACCCACAGAGTGTGATGCTTGGAGAGTTTCAAGATCATGACCTTTTCCAGAAAAACAAAACAAAACAAAAAAACAGAATAGACACAGTTTGTAAATACTTTCTTTAGCTTTGTGACAGATGCTCCAACCACACTATGAATATTTTTGTTATCCATAATCTATGTCATAGTCTAGTCATATGGCTGGAAAATAATGCTTGTTGCTGTAATGAACCCTGCTACAATTCTAAAGAAATAAAAAAAGGTCTTACAAATAGGACATTCTTATCATCTCCTTAAAGTTGGTTTCACCTTTTAAAATTCAGATTTCATGGATATTAGCTCAATTCTTAACCAACTCCTATCTCACTCTCAAAAGCACTCCTGGGCTTAATAAAAGAACTCTGCGGGAAGAAGACAACAATTGGGTCATTGAAGACCTACTATTTCCCTCTAAGAAAATCTGCAATAACAATCTATATCTTCCATTTCTAGATTGTACAATTTTGTGTTGCTCTTCTGACTGTTATATTCTTCTATTATTTCAGTTTCCATTTCTCTTTTGGTACCTCCAAAATCCCCAGACTAGAACAAGTTTAGATTAAAAGTGACAATCGAGGAACCAGAAGGAAGAGATTATAAGGATATAGCCAAAAGGGTTACCTTTTTGTAAAAATCCTTTCCCTATGTCTTACCTAAGGGGAAACTATGGGTTCTCTAGGGCTCATGGTTCATCTATGGATCCAAACTGGTATTTAGTGAAGGGATCTGGGAAGATGATAAAATTCTCAGAGCCTTGCATCGTCCTAGATGGCCTGGAGAAGTCCTAGTTTCTTAAAGAACATTTCCCCTAATTCAAATTAAAATACTGAAAGATAATATACTGAAAATGACTTTACTATCGGGAAATTTCACCTGACACTGAAAATTAACTCATATTAAAAACAACTCCTGGCGTGGCAGCAAGCTTGAGTTTGAATAAGTCTTCAGCGTAAGAGCTGAAGGGTCCCCAAAACTGCCCTGGCACTCTTAGTGGTCAAAGGCACTTTGGTGCCAAGAAATATCAAGAGGAGGAGCCAGGCCTCTGATGCAGGAGACTAATCTGTGGTTATGACATGCCCAAGCCCTGAACCAGCATGGTACCCTGGGCAATCAGATATCAGAGCAGGTCTCCAGAAAGCCACTCTCCTGGAAAAAGTGAAAAGATGACAAGAGTTTCAGATCTCCATGCTAATGCCCAGAAAAAAAGTGACTAAGTTTATCTTTTTCACAGAGAGAATACACCCAAGCTGCCTTCCCTCCCCACGCTGCATCTACTAAAGGCATCCTTTAACTCTCCTTGCTCAGACTAAGCTGCAGGGCACAGTTGCAGAACCATAGTCGAGGTCATGTGTTTGTGCCACCTATAGTATAATCCTTGCAGCCACAAACATTTCTCAACACAACATCTAGTCTCCAAAATTAGGGTATTTCTTTTTCAAAATAACAAAATCAAATTCCTCAGTACCCAGACTCATCTTTTTACTCAAAGGTTTCCAACAGCTCTGAACAGATCTCCCAGAAATCCAAAGTATGCTTTTTGCTAAATGGGGGTCCCCAGGAGATGGATAATTCAATCTGGTAGTATATATCTGAGAACCTCCCTATGCCTTATTTGGATTCATAAAGATGAAAATAGAGACTAAGAAAATCCCAACAAACCCCTTGAAATGTGACTGAGCTCAATTCACTCCCCCAAATCTAACAGTAGCATCTGCTACTCTGCCCAACAATAAACCATGGTGATGCAGGAAAAGGGTGTGTTAACACAAGTAGGAGAATGCAATACCAAACACAACAGAAAAGAGATTATATAAACTTTCATCCTGACTAAGATAATAGAATACAAAAAATTAAAGCTGTAGATGGCACTCAGCTGGACAAGACTAGCACCTTGTAGAGAACAAGATTAAAATTTAAAATTACTTTGACATGTTGGTAAAGGAGATAATTCAAAGACAAATGCAAAACAGCTCATGTAAGAAAGAAAATTAAACTACATTATTTCAAGGAAATTATTGGGATAAGCAGACCAGAGCTAAACAAAAATAAGGAATGTGAAGCTCATGGAGCAAAGTGTGATCCAGGGATAGAGAACAGAATTGCACAAAGCACTCAAGGAGTGATCTTCTCTGAGCCCTGGTGTATCGTCATAACTAATTCTTTCTTCTGGTGTTCCTTTAGGAAAATCATTTAAAATCTTCTGGAAATTATTTTGCACAAGGCTATGACAAATGCCAGAAATTCAACTTAACTAAGAAAGAAGACAAAAGGCAGCCATGATATATAGTTGGCTGAATTGGTAAGAGTGGCTCAAGTTAAAATCAGAGGGTTCAAATTTCAGGCCTGCTATTAACTATTTATGTGACCTCAGGCAAATACATTAGATAACCTCTCTGTGCCTGTTGTCTCAACTCTCTCATTTGATGGAAGTGAACCAAATGATCCTTAAGGTCTCTGTCAACTCTAGAGCCTATAATCCTAGGATGACAAAATCAGTATACTGGAATAAAAGAATTAATTAGGTAAAAAACCAATATCTTAAATTTACCAGAGGGCCCTTTAACTAAGAAGCAACTCCCAACTACATGCTATCAGCCCCTTGGATCTAAACATAACACCTATCAGCTTTTATAATAGCACTGTCACTGGATCCAAACATCATCAGTCTATAGTTCCAAGGAAATAACAGCTTGTTTAGCATTCGACATTGCTCATAACCTGCTCATATACTTATGGAATGTTATCTGCCCCTGAAACAAAAATAGGGCATCTATATAAGGAACTCACTCATAGAAATGAGACTTGGAGATGGAAAGGAAGCAACATTCTTTGTTGGCCTTGATGGTAAAGATAAGTGGCTCCCCAGTAAGTACAGACAGCTGGCCTACCAGCTCCCCAGGATGGGTGATAAATAGGCATGTATTTTCTTCGCTGTCAATCTTCTGCTGATATACATGTAGCATCCCAGAGACCACAAACCGGATGTTGACATCCTAGCCAAGACAAAATCAGACATTAGCTTAGTAAGAGGCTTCTGAAAATACAGATGAAACATTTACTGTGCAAAAGTAAAGGAAGATTATAAAACAAGGAGATGGCAGGAAGAGAATTTGAAGAGAAAAATAATGTAGTCTAGGAAGACAGAGCTCAGGATTGAATGTTATTGAAGCTTAGTTAGTAGTAGTAAAAGGGGCCTTGAAATCAAAATAAAAATCTTCATTGCCTCTGAGTGTTTAACCAAGAAGACAAAAGTTTCCTAGGTCATGTTTTCTATATGCTTCTGCTGAGCTATGGGAAAAAGTTTCATCTTCTTCAGAAAAACTTAGACTACTCTGCTGTCAGTTTCTTCACCATTAGAGCTGCTGTGTGATGGATGTGTTCCAGCTTGTCAAACTGTAACACTTAGAACAGGACACAATACTACAAATGTGGGCTGAGCAATGCAGAATATACCAGAATAAAACCTTCTTTGTATTCAACATGAGATCTTTCTTTTTTAAAAATTTTTAATTTATTTTTATTTTTTTTATTATTAAAGATTTTTATTTTCAAAACACATGCATAGATAATTTTCAGTATTCACTGAAAAACCTCTTGTTCCAAATCCTTCTCTCCCTTCCTCCCAACCCCTCCCCTAGATGGCAAGCAATCCTATATGTTAAACATGTGCAGTTCTTCTATACATATTTCCACAATTAGCATGCTGCACAAGAAATATCAGATCAAAAAGGAAAAAAATGAGAAAGAAAAAAACAAGCAAACAACAACAAAAAAGGTGAAGAATACAATGTTGTGATCCACACTCAGTTCCCACAGTTCCCTCTCTGGATACAGATGGCTTTTTACATCATAAGACCATTGGTACTGGTCTGAAGCACAAGATTTTTCTTAAGGCAGTCTTTTTTGGCTGATAGACCACACTGACTCATTTTAAGATTGGGTCTTTTTCTTAAAAGTTGTGCTCTCATCATGCCTTTCACATTCTGCACAGACACAGGTTTTTGAGCCAAAGTACAGATTTTACATTTACTCCTACTCAAATTCATCTAATTAGATGTAACTCACTGTTCTAACCTTTTTTTTCTCCTAAATCTTGGTTTTTTTTTTAACCTGAGAATTTTTTAATTCTTTTTCATCAAGTATGTTAGATCTTCCTCCCAGCTTTATGCTATCTGAAAATTTGAAAAAGATGCCATCTTTGCCTTAAGCTAAGTGACAAAAATGCTAAATACCTAAGTTTAGATATCTAAGGCACTCCACTGGAGACTTTATTCAAACTGCCATAAATACAATTTGAATCCAGTCACTTAACCAATTTTGAATCCACCTAATTATATGAACATTCAGCCTACCGATCTCAATTTTGTCCAAAAGGATTGAGAATCTTTTGCTGAAATAAGATATACTATGATTCCAGCATTCCTTAATCTATTTGGTAATCCTGTCAAAGAAGATCAGTAATATCCTGCTCAATGTGAATAACATAAAAATCAAAAACCATATGAACAATTCTGAAGGTGTCTTTACAGAGCCAACAAGAAATAGAGCTGAGTTTTGTGGCTCCTTCACACATAATGTCTGTCATACACCATACTGGCTTTTTTTTTTTTTTTACAAAACCTTTTATCTCTGTTACAGTCTTCTGTCACTTGAAACCTAAATTTTCAGAATATACATGAGAAGATAAGGTATATCAAACACAAAAATCTCCAGTTTGTTTTCCTCTTTATATCCTTTATCTTCCTCTATCTTCTCATCCTTCTCTATTAAAGGCTAATCCTATCCCCCTAAGCAGTGAATCCCATTTTTTCCATAAGCTTGACAGATTTTCCTCTCTTCTTCTCTCCTTTCCTATTTTCATGAACATTTCCAAGCAGTCTCCTATTTGGAGTCTGCTCACCTTGAAAAAAGCAGTAGCAACAACAACCACCACACCTCTCACCTGTCATTAACCATACAAGACTTCTTCCTTTCTGCCTTCTTGCATTTGCATATTTGTCACCTGGAACATACTTCTCTACATCTTCCACTCCATCAAATTAACATCTATCACCTTTGAAATATGATTAAATGAACACTCACTATACCAGTTCGACCATGTCACCTTCTTCTCAATAAACTCCGATGGCTTCCTATTATTTCCAAGATCAATACAAAATACTCTGGCAATCAAAGCTCTTTATTACCTAACACACACACCCCACCCTGGCTTTTGAATCTCAGTTCTTACTCCCCAACTCTTCCATATTCTTTTATTCAATGATACTTACAACCTGGCTATTCTCCAAACAAGACACTTCATCTCTCAGCTTTAGGCATTTTCTTTAGCTGTCTCCTCAACTGCACATATTGGCTTCCAGGGCTTCCTTCAAGTCCTAGTTAAAATTGCAATTTTTATGGAAAGCCTTTCCAGAGGCTCTTATTTCTAATATCTTCCTTCTGCTAATTATTTCTCACTTTACATTACATATACCTTGCTTGTTTATATTTGTTTTTTGGTTGTCACACTCATTGGGCTATAAACTCCTTGGGGGGAAGGGTCTATTTTTGTACCCCAATGCTTAGTACAGTACTTGGCACATAGTAGGTGCTTAATAAATGCTTGCTGACAATTGGCTACCCAAATTAACTTCACCTTATTCTGTTTAAATTTTGAACCCCCTGTACACCACTAATACGCAGATGCTATCTTACATTTATTAATATTCCCTCTGTATGTTCTTATATCAGCATGTGTGTCTCCACTAGCAGATTTTAAGGTACCTAAGGATACTGAACTTGTCTATTAGGTGGCCCCCCAGGATTATTAGAACCATTTCTGTACACAATGGATACTCAATAAATGTATCTGACTCACTGTTTCAGAGACATGCAAGAGTAAGTCTGACCGGGGGCTGGAATTAAATAAGTAGAAAAATCTGCCCCTGGAGTTTTCCCTGAACACACATCGAGGCCTAAAGCAGGTGGAAGAGTGAGTCATCACCGCTTTGTGCACTCAGCTAACATGCTGTTTCTCCTCTGAAAAGCAAAAAGCCTCTCTTTGTCAGTGTGGGCTCCTTTGAAAGCTTAAAGCCGAAGTAGAATGAAAGGAAAGAAAATAAGGGGAAAAAGATGGGAACAGAAACAAGTGAAGCCACATTACTGGAAGGCCATGCCAAGGGAAGGGAGTTTCAGGAGAATATCAGAACCATGACCAAAAAAATAGAGACTATATATGCTATATCCAGGAAAATCAGTAATTAGCAATTGTTGACTCAGATGTCATAACATCACCAAGATAACAAATCACAGCCTTTCTATGACTGCTTGGACCAACCCCATCCCCCATATCGCCCCTTAGGCAGCAGTTCTTCAACTTTTTATGTTCTGACACATACATACATTAAAATGGCTAATGGACATGGAAAAATACAATGGCTCACTGCTGAAAAGAGATTGAACCTTCCCAGGGAAGGAGCAGAAATGGCCAAGATTCTGAGTTCCCTGACCCACTCTCAACAGCTGAAATCTGTTTCTGTCCAATTCAATTCAACAAGAATTTTTTATTTAATGTCCACTGTGTAAAAATAATTGTTCCAGGTGCTGGGGTACACAAATGTAAATGATGAAATTTTTGCTTTAAAGGAGTTCACATCTTAATAAGATACATAACATGGCATACATACAGATATATTAATAGCAGAGAAGGATGTGATGAGCACAAAGAGGAAATCCAGACACAGAGTTTCAGCTGGGAAGGGCAGCTTAAGGAGATTGCCACAAGTTTCCACAGAGGAGGTAGCATTTGAGCAGAGAGGATACTGGAAAATGGGAGACAGAAAGAGTATGCTCCAGGTATGAAGGATGGTGCACATAAAGACAAGAAGGCAGAAAGAGTGTGTTAGGTTCAGAAGTAGTAAGTAGTCTAAGTTTGGGCCAAATGTTCCTTCTATTTCTCCAAAGTTCTTTCAGCAGAGAAATTAACCTCAATTTGTGCTGAAAACTGTCATTTCCCTTCCCTAAATATATGTTCCCCCTCTTCAAAAATGTCTTTATGATGGGAAAGCTTAGAATCTAGATGGTAGCACTCCCCTTGTACCTTAGCCTTTTACTCACCTGGTCTCCTTGTTTTGACACGACAGTACCTGCAGGAACATGAAGCAAGGTCACTTTGTTATCCAAGAGTGAAGGATCCTGAGGAGGAAAATTGGAAATATGAAGGGTTTTAATAAACAACACCTCAAACAGAAGAGTTACAACAGAATAAGAAGGAATTTGCTAATAAGACTCCTGCTTCTTTCCTAAAACCAAGAAAAACAATTAAGGGTTTGGAGATGCTATGTTTTTTTTTTTTTGTTTTGTTTTTGTTTTTTTTTTTTGTTTTGTTTTTTAAGCTATGAAGCACTATGAAGCAAGGAGAGAAAGAAAAGCTAGGAATAGACATAAAAATGAAAGAAGATATTTTTGGAAACTATATGATCTCACTCTCCTTCTTCCCTCTGCAGTTCCTTACACATACACACACACACACACACACACACACACACACCCCTACAAAATGGTCACTTGGACCTTCCAACCATGACAAGGCAGACCAAGATAATGGAAATCTAACTAAATCATATGTGACTGACAGGGCACTGGAACCCCAGAGAAAAGTTGTCCTATCCAATGAATAGAATTAAAAGAATCTTAGATCTAAAAAGGACTTCAGAAATCACATAGTCTATCTTACCTGAAACATAAATCCCATCTTCTCTCCTCAAACTAAAAAAACATTTCTTTATTTTCACCTCCTCAGCAGAGGATCTAACCAGTTTACTGAGAAAACTGAGGCAACCCTGTTAATAGCACCTTCTCTCCAATTCTACAGGTTAACTCTACTCAATATTATCCCTTATTCTTTCTTCCTTTGCTCCAATCTCAGAGAAAGAGTTGTTCCTTCTCTTTGCCA
Source organism: Myrmecobius fasciatus (assembly GCA_023553655.1). Classification (NCBI taxonomy): domain Eukaryota; kingdom Metazoa; phylum Chordata; class Mammalia; order Dasyuromorphia; family Myrmecobiidae; genus Myrmecobius; species Myrmecobius fasciatus. The sequence goes on from JAJPUD010005582.1 coordinate 128,813, forward strand.
AGGGCAACTCCTCTCTTTATTGCTCTTGATTCCCACCATCACTGGCAGCTTGCCAGTGTCCCTCTACCTGCTCATTCATGCTGCCTAATAGCATGCCTAGATATCCTTCAACCTTCAAAAAACTTTACTGGACATTACTATCTCTTCAAGTAGTCAGATCTTTCACTGACAAAACTCAGGGAAAAGCTGTGTTGATAAATGAGTGAAAAAACTGTGACTTATGAATGTGATGGAATATTATTATGCTGTAAGAAATGATGGATATGATCAGAAAGAAGTGAGATTTCTATGATATGATGCAGTCAAATAAGCAGAAGCAAGAAAACAATAAACACAATGATTAAAACAATGTAAATAAAAGAAGCAAATAATATCTTAATCACTAAATCCAATGGTTCTCTCCTAATTCTTATTCTTCTTGACCTTTCTGAATGTCTGATACCATAGATCATCTTTTCTTCTTACATATCTTCTTTCTAGATATTCAGGACTCTGTTCTCTCCTGGTTCTTTCCTCCTACCTCTCAAACTGCTCTTTGGCTGGTTCTTCATCCAGATCACATCTACTAACTTTGAATATCTACCTCAAGGCCTCTTGGCCTTTTATCTCTTTTCCTTCTCTACTATCTCACTTGAAGATCTCAATGATCTTCTTCCCTCCCATATAGACATAAGTATCTATCTCTCATATCTCCAGCTTAGTCTTCCTCCAGAACTTTAATCTTGCATCATCAGTTGCCTTTTGGACATCTTAAAATGTATGTGCAACAGATATCTCAAACTCAACATATCCAAAACAGAACTCTTTATATTTTCCCCCAAACTATCCCTATTTCTGAATTCCCTTTTACTTTTCTGGTCACTCTTCCTAAACTCTCACCTAAATCTATAATCTTCCTGTCATCCTAGGCTCCTTACTCTCACACATCCAATATAGCCAATCTGTTGCCAAAATTTGTCATTTCTGCCTTCATAACATCTCTTATCTACGTCCCCCCTTTTTTTTTCTCACAGCTAGACTTGTAGTGGTTTTTATTAAAAGTAAAATATACCAATTTCCTTACCCAGTAAATTCCTATGGCTCCCTATTACCTCTAGGATCAAGTACAGTGTATTTAGCATTTAAACCTCTTAATACTTTGGATGTTCCCTACCTTTCTAGTCTTCTTACATTTTACTCCCCTCTACACACTCAGCTTCATTGTCCCACTGTTCCTTACACATGATACATCTCTCTCCATGCCTCTGCACTGCCTGTCCCTTATGCCTAGAATGTTTTTCTTCTCCACCTCCACCACTAAATGTTACTGATTTCTTTCAAATCTTGGCTCAAAGCTTACTTTCTGTATGAGGCCCTTCCTAGTCCACCTGGCTGCTAATCTTTTCCCTCTATTGTTACTGTCCAATTTACTCTCTATAAATAATGTATATGCCTAGTTATTTATATATTGTCTCCTATAGTAGGATGTGCTTAAGAGCAGGGGCAATTTTTTTTAATTGTTGGTATCCTCCAGTGTTTAGCATACTACCTGGCACAGAGTAAGCATTTAATAATTGTTTTTTGATTGATAGATTGACCATTCCATCTCAGTCTCATCTGAAGCCTCATCATCCATATCCTGCCCCCTTTCCTTGGATGTGCCCTAGGACTCATCTTTTTCTCACTACATTCCCTCTCACTGATCTCATCAGCGTCAATAAATCCAATTACCATCTTTCCCACATCTAATCAACTAATTCCCAACTAATCAACTAATTAGACATTTATCCCAAAATACTATAATATTGGCATTTCAAACTCAACTTTTCCAAAGTACAATTCATTGTTTCCCCCCCCAAACTTCCTTGTTTCTGTCAAAGGAATCGCCATCATCTTTCCAGTCATGCAACTCACAAACTCAGTCATTCTTAACTACTATCCTTTTCTTTATTCCTCATAATTAGGTGCCAAGTCCTAACAATTCTACTCTCTCCAAATCTTCTGACTCAGCTCACTTTACTCCATCACTCTAACTTAGTCCCTCATTAACTCTGACCTAGATTATTGCAACAATCTCCAAATTGGACTCATTGCCTCAAGTCTCTTCTTCCAAACCACTGTCCAATTAGATGACAAAGTAATATTCCTAAAGCACAGGTCTAACTATACCTCTCATCTACTCAGGGAGTTTCAATGGCTCCCCATTTCCTATAGTATAAAATACAAACTCTGGCATTTAATGTTCTTTTAAATCTTACTTCGAACTATTTTTCTTGATATTTCAGACTCCCATTCTATGTGCCAGTTAAACTGGCCAACTTGAAGTTTCCTGACACATGAAATTCCTTTTCCTGTCTTCATGCCAATATATAGGCTATAATCCAGCTCTGGAAGGTTCTCCCTCTAAACCTCTGACTCTTGGAATTCCTAACTTCCTTCAAAGCTTAGCCCAAATGCCACTTTTTACATAAGACCTCTCTTGATCTCCCACCTCTGAGTTATTAGCGTTCTCTCCATTCCCATCCTCACAAAACTGCGCTGTATTAAATGAATAATATATGTGTTGTACTTACTTATCTGTGTACATATTATCCTTTTTCCCCTACCGCAAACGTAATGTCCATGAGGACTTCTGCCTTTGTATCTCTAGCATCTAGTGCAGTGCAGGATATGGTTCAAACTGAATTCAGGTTCACCCTAAGTGTTCTCTTCTTCAGATTAAACAGTTCCAAGGGGAAAGCTCAAAGCACCAGGACAGCAAAGAAAAGAGTCAAGACTAATTTGTAAAAAAAAAAAAGATACTACTACTAGACTCAGAAATTCTTAAGATGTGGTTATACTTTCTTCAGTCATTCATTTCCTAAGAAGTCAGCAACTCATTCTGATAGATTCTGGAAGTTAAAACAGAGTTCTGAAGAGTCAGAATGTTCAGGAACTCCAAAGTCTGAGAGGCCTGTATCTCTACTCCTTTAGCTCCTCTAGACACACACATCTGCTTTGTTCTACTCAACAAGTTACTCTCAAATGGCATCAGGAATTGTTATATTGAGACTAAGGAGATGTCTCATTTGGAGCTACTCACTCCAAATAGGTACCTGTGTATATGTTTGGTTGTACATTATACTTGATGCAGTGATCCAACCTTGATTCAGTCTGACATCAATACTTTTCCTTCTATCAATAAGTCATCACTGATATAAACAATATCACCTCTCTAGATTTCTGAACAGAGCCCCTCCATTATTACCAGGCTTCCCCCATAAATCTCTCATTGACTTCTATCTCTATGCTTTTCCACATACTATTTCTATTTCCTCTTCTTGGAATGGAAATTCTTGGAAGCTCTTTTTTGCTATCTATTACTTTCTTTAAGATTTGGATCAATACTTAGTGAACATCATCTAAGTGAAATTCCTCTATACACATAGGCTATATACCTTTGTTTTTTGTTCTTCCTTCAATGCTCATATGTATAGCTTATGTAAAATTCCTTATGTTTTATACTTGGTTTGTGTGCATGTGTGAAGTTTTGTGTCACCAGTGAGACTATCAGCATCCTGAGGGTAGAGATCATGTGTTACGGGTCCTGTTTCATACTCCTTGATCCCCAAATACCTGGCACGTAGATAGTAGTAGATATAAGATAGTAGATAGGAAACTGCATCCAAGATGTATCTGAGAGATATTTGTTGAATAAAAAAATCAATCACTATGAATGGAAGTTTCCCAACATGGTAGGAGGGACCAGGAGAAGAAAGAGAAAGAGGGGATTACCCATTGAAGCATATGAAATTCCTAGGGCTCAAAATTGTTATCTACAAAGCAAAGGATCAGAGAAGAGGAATTTACAATATTAGCATGAATATTCTAGAAATAAAGGAGGGTGGGGCTAACACTTGTAATAGGGAAAGAAAAAAAGGAAGGTAGGAGGCAAGTATGTAGATACAGAAGGTTTGATTGGTAGTACAAGAGGAAGCTGGAACATACAGAATGAGCAAATGCAATTTACTGAATTTGGTCCTTGGTGGGTCAGGTTAAGGAGGTGCTTTATCAACAAAGTAGAGCTTAGGTCTTGAGTTATGACAGTTGTGATCTACACTTAGGTTTGCTACTGATTTCCTGTGAATCATTTTAGTTCCCATAACCATAGCACTTACTCACCCAGATCTAGTCCAGTTTTCTAAGCAGCAACACAACACAATTTTTTCCCTACTGTCTAGAGGCAAAGGAACCATGTTTTTCTTGCATGAGACCCCTATTTTACTCAAATGGTGAATAAAGTCACAGTGCAAATGCCATTAGAAACACACTGAGCTCACAACACGGGTGTAAACTCCTAAGCATTCTCTTTTTCTGATACCTCTGTATATTTGAACTGGGCTCTTTAGAACCACAAAACAGCTAGAACTGGATTGTGCCAGGGTTCTAGAACCCCAAGATGTCTTATGTAATGGTGATCTCCTCTTAAGAACTTAATTCAATTAGTAGCATTCTAAAGATCTTGGAAAGGAATAGAGGATGCTTAATCCCCTGCTATTCCTCATTTTCATTACTTTTTAGAGTGGGGAAAACCACTCGCAATCTGAATAGTCTGCCTTACTCCAAAACCACATGTCCTCGGACAGGTGCCCTTCCACCTCTTTATGGCACTGGCCAATGTTCTGTTAAGAGAGAAGACACATAAAATGAAACCACAGCAATCTCTGCTAAGCCTGACCACAACTGCTCTGTTTTCTTTGATATCTCATCATTTACTTAAAGTATGAAAAGGACACTAACACATTTTACAAAAGTGAAACCAAGAAAGCAATTGACAGATGAGTAATCTTCAGTAGTTTTTTTTCATGGATTTGCTTAAAACTATTCATCTAGAAAATTCATTCAGTCTGACCATCTATGTCTTGTTCTCCCTATTATCTTTCAATTCAAGTTTTAGTTACTCCCAGAGCTGACTGCACCTTAGAACAGCTCAAAGACTGGCTGGAAGCCTAGAACTTGTTTCAGTCTTTGAAGCCAGTCTCTGGGATGTCACATAGTAGAGAAGCAATAGTGAGAAGTGGAAATTAATACTCCATTTGAATTGATACCATACAATAACACCCTTACTCACTGATGTTGACAAAGCCTATCTCAGTTAAGAAGTTCCTTTGACCTTGTCCACAAATGCACTGTATTTCTGACAGCTGGGCAAGTGGTCTTATTCTCCCCCCTATATCTCCAAAACAGAAAATAAAAGAAGGATCAATCCCTGCTTCCCCATGTCCTCAGACACTGGCTTCTATTTTCACATCCCTTGATAAAAACAAATTTGTATATACAATTATGCTTTGTATGTAAAAGGATACTGATGACAGATGGTTATGTGTATAAGTAGAGCTAAAAATGACACTTCATAACATACAATCCTTTCCACATTAAATACATGAAAAAATAGTACTCTGATTTATAGCTGCAATTACTATCACAGATTCAAGTTCAAAATTAGCAAGAAATTGTTGTTAAAAAAATATATATATATATATATCTTCTTGTTCCCAAATTCTGTATGGTTGATTGGTCTGTCCACCACTCTAGTTTCCTGAAAGTGACAGCTTTGCCACATTAAAAAACATATCATGTCCCAAAGGTTCTTGGTATATATTTTCCTATAGTTCCAACTCAAGGTTTCTCCTAGGCAAGAACTGCATTGACAGCTTTAAGTGCTCTTTTCTGCATCCATCCCACCCCCGGAGAGTTTCAATTTAATGAGCATCCGTAAATGCTAACACATTAGCTACATGTTAGAGTCTCTCTGTTAGCCTGCCAGACTAACTCTCAGGTCTGAGAGTTAATGTTCAATTGGGTTTGAAGTTGATGCTTGCGAAACTACTCCAGAAGCTAACTCATATGGCCAGGTCTCCTAAGCATAAAGAAGTCTGCAAACTGTTGGGGTCTAGTTTCCATGTAAGGATCTCTGATGAGAGTAAGACAACAAGAATCTGCCAACTCTACACCCACGTTCTTGGCAAGCTCTTCCTGTAAAATGAGGCAGAAGACAGAGGACTTGGTTGTTTCACTATCTGTTCTATCATAACCATTCCAGAGAGGTAAAGTAGAAAGAGGGCTGAACTTGGAATGAGAAAAGACCTGCATTCAAATACTGATTTCAAGAATTATTAGTTGGATGGGCATGGGCAAGTTATTTTGCCTCTCTGAGCTTCATATATAAGATGGGGGGGGGGGGGAAGACCTGTAAGTATCTATTTCACAGAGTTGTTATGAGGATGAAATGAGATAACAGATGCAAAGCGTTAGGCTCCAAAAAGTACCTTTCACAAGCACCTTTACACTGAAGAGTGGCAGTATCATTATTCCATGGTACAAATCAGGAAATTTCTGAGTGCCTACCCTCTGAGATTATCTCTAATTGACCTCTTGTATAGCTCATTTCTACATAACTGTTTACATGTTGCCAAGCCCATCAGACCATGAGCTCCTTGAGTTCAGGGATGTTCCTTGTATCTCCTGAGTCTAGCACGATCTTAATAAGCCCTTGTTCACTAATGGATCGGTGGATACACCAGTATCAAACCTGAGCCTCAAACTGGCACATCCAGGACTCGTCCACCCTTACTACTGTCTCAAATATGATGGTCCTCACAATCTACGGTTCCTTATCCAGGTCAGGCTGGAGGATCCTCTTCTCTTCTTCCTCTATAGTATTTTTACTTACTGAATCACCTTCCACAGTTTCAGTTATTGTCTCTAAGCTACTTTTCTCCTCCTATGCTCTCTCCTAACCTTCAGATTTATATCTTTAACTGCCTATTAAACTTTTGGCACTACATTCTATGGATATCTTACACCCAACAGGTCTAAAATTGAAACCATTTTATCTTTTCCCCCCAAAATCCTCCCTTTTAAATTTCCCTCTCACTCTTTTCTGCCGCTGGCTTACTCCAGCATCTTCTCAGTCACCCAGGGTCCCAATCTCTTCTCTCCTCCTTATCCTTCACACGCACTCTGTTGTAAAGGTGTAGGGATTTTACCTTTGTGTGTTCTCTTTACTTTATGCCCCCTTTTCTCTTCTGACACTGCCTGCACTTTGCTGTGAGCCCTTATCTCATGCCTTCTGCTTGAGATCCCTGCCCCATATCTCCCTCTATTCCAGTTTATCCTTCACTCAACTCTCAAAATAAGACTTCCTAAAGCACCAATTTGACCATGACACCCCCACTATTCAGTAATTTCCAGTGGCTCCCTATCACCTTCCAGACCAAACATAAAATCCTCTGCTTTGCATTCAAAGCCTTTCACAGGCTAGACCCTTCCTATCTTCCCAGGCTTCCTATCTTACACTCCCATATGTGTTCTGTAATCCAGTAACACTGGCATTCCTCCTCTTCCTTATATCCCCAAATATTGGACATTCACTGGCTGTCTTCCATGCCTGGAACCCTCTCCCTCCTCATCTCTATCTCTAAGCTTCTCAGGCTTCCTTCAAGTTCCCATCCTCTATGAGAAACCTTTCCTGATTCCCCTTTGTCTTACCTTTATAATTTTCAATTTATCCTGAATATATAAGGTTCATATTTCCCCCATTCCTCCCCTTCAGAGGAGGAAGTATAAAGTGCTAGGTCAAGGGTCAACAAGATCTGAGTTCAAATCTGACCTCAGATGCTTACTGCCTTTGAGACCCTGGCACCCCAGTTGCCTTAGTTGTCTCAACTTGTAAAATGGAGATAATAACAGCATCTACCTCAAAGGTTTACTGTGAGGATCAAATGAGAAAATATTTATAAAGAGCTTGGCACCATGTCTGGCATACAGTAGATTCTTAATAAATGTTTATTGACTGATTGATCACTTATTTGATCTCCTTCCTTGTCCCCTTCTCCAGTCCCCAAATATCTTTACAGTGACCACTAATTATTCTCTCCACCCACTGGAACCATTAAATGTTTTCTGATCCATGTATCACACTTACTTGTCATGGGTTCCATTTTTAATTCTCCCTAGTCAGTCAGTAGACTATATACCCGGCACTGTGCTAAGCACCAGAAATCTAAAGAAAGGTAAAAGAGAGTAGTCCTTCCCTTCAAGGAGGCCAGAGTCTATGTTCAGGAAGGCAACATAGAAACAACTATGTACAAACAAGCTAGATGCAGGATAAACCAGAGATAATAAACAGAGGAAAGGCACTAGAAGAAGAGGTTGGAGGGAAGACTGTCTGCAGGGGTGAGATTTAGTTAAGATTGAAAGGAAGCCAGGGAGGTCAACAGTCAGTATAGAGGAGGGAGAGCACTGCAGGCATTGGAGAAAAACAATAAAAATGCTCAGAGTCTGGAGATAGAACATCTTGGTGGAAAAATAGCCAGGAGGCCAGTGTAACAGGATTGTACAATATCTGGGGGGCTGGGGAAAGAATGTAAGGGATAGGAAGACTGGAAAGGGGGCCAGGGCTTAGAATGCAAAATAGAAGATTTTACATTTGATCCTAGAGACAAAAGAGTTTATTAAGTAAGGGAGTAGCATAGTACAGATTTGTAATTTAGGAAGATCACTTTTATTATTGACTGAAGTGGACAGAGACTTGTGGCAGGGAGACCAACCAGCAGGCCACTTCAAAAGTTTAGGTGGTGAGAGTGAGGGTCTATACCAGGGTGGCAGAAATGTCTGGGAAGAGAAGGGGATGTATACAAGCTATTTGTGAAGGCAAGTAATAAGACATGGTGATGGGGACAGAAAGAGAGTGAGCTGTTGGAGATGACACCTAATTTGGGAGTCTGGATGACTGGGAGGATGGTGGTGCCCCAACAGGAAAGTTTAGAAGGTTAGAGGGGAAAGATATTTCTGAAGTATTCACAGCAAGAATAATCAGAGTTAGTCTCATATCAGCTCCAGCTGTAAAGAAACAGGGCTCAATCCACACATATGGCCCTCGAGGTGACTCTGGGATCAGGAGGCAGGCCCAGCTCTTGCTACCTCATGGCCAAAAGGGAGCAAATGTTCAAGCATCCTGCTAGAGGAGAAATCAGGAATATGCTAACTGAATTGGGAGGATCCAGTATCTGACCTGTACTCTCAAAGACCACCTAAAACAATTTAGAACAATTTCTGCTCAAGCACAGGTGCCTGGATTTGTGCTTTTAAAGTCCTAATTTCATGGTGCTGATGGGAAGTCTATACAGACAAACTGACTTCAATTTGTAAGATAATTAGACATTTTCACTGCTAATAAAACTACCTTCAACGACACCTCAAATCAATCAAACCCTGAGTTGTGAAACAATTCCTCATCAATCCTGGCCTGGCCCACTGACCTCAGTCACTGATATAAAAGATGCCACCATCCTGTGGACAAGTATGATGTTCAAATCCATCCATTAATTTCTCCTGAAGCTAATGGAGCCCAACAGGAAGAGACTGCTTTTAGGAAAAGTCAGGCGATGAGGCTGGCAGCTGCCGCCTTCACACCCAGCCCAGCCAAGCAAAGGCTTTTTTGGTCTGTATTCAGAAGGGTATCTGACTGGCTGGGACCTTGTGAAACCTAAGTCAGACTCTGAGCCTGCTACAAACAGAAAGATGCCACTATCATCACCAATCTGTTACTCAAGTATTAGAAAATCTAGGAGCAGAATATTTTAACAATAGAATTATCCAGGGGGAAATAATATTCATCTTCCTCAAGTGCCAGAAATTAGTCCACATATTTGCAATAAGTTATCTTGACATCACCAATATTCAAAACTTCACCACATTCTGTCAATTACTTATATCTTTTTCTTATCTGTGCTTACTTAATTGTTACAAGGGGTTTGTTTTTCTTTTTTACCCACTGTGGGGCAATAAGACAGTGGAAAAAAGCAAATGTTTCATATTTGAAAAAAAAGCAAAGAAATTCTCCATATCTTGCTTTATAGGATGACCATGTTTCTGCTTCATGACTTGCTTTGCCATTATGTCTCATAGGATATATCAGGGCGACTGGAGATGATGTGTAAGAAAGGCAGTTTTCTGTGATTTTAACCAATTGGTTATTAAATGCCAAAATAAAAATCTGCTAGATAAAAACAGCCAAAAAAGGAGGCCTTCAGATGCTCTCAAATAATATGACAGCTTCAATTTATCTAATAAATCTGGTCCTAAAATTCTAGAATCATGGTTAATTATTCCAGAAATGTGATTCTCAATCAAATGTAAATAATCTGACACTTGAGAAATGTTTGCTTTTAAGAAACAAACTACTTTCTAGGGATAGAATCAAAAGAAATGTTTTTTTCTCACTGATACAGAAGAAGGAACATTATCGCAAATGACTTTATTCATACTCTACTTTAAGGTAGAAGTCTTATCTCCCAGCCATTATAAAAAGTAAAAGCTAAAACTCAGATGTTTCGAAGTCAGAAATTTTTAAGTGAAGACAAAAGCCACAGTATATAAAATATATCAGGGGTGGCTTTCTTTTCCTCTTTCCACACCATTAATAATCACAAAAATTGTCAAAGTCTAAATCTTATTTATTTTTTTTATTAAAGCTTTTTATTTGCATAACATACGTATGGGTAGTTCCTCAACATTGACCCTTACAAAGCTTTCCATTACAAATTTTCCCCCTAGTCCCCTCCCCTCCCCTAGATGGCAGGAAGTCCACTACATGTTAATTATATTAAAATACTTGACAAGTTGAACATATGTATACATATTTCCATACTTATCTTGCTGTGCAAGAACAATCGTATCTACATGAACAAAAAATATCTGAGAAAGGAAACCCAATGCAAACAAACATTGATACAGACCATGAAAATGTTATGTTGTGGTTCATATTTCATATCCCTCTCTCCGGGTGTATATGGCTTTCTTCATTATTGAACAATTGGAACTGGTTTGAAACATTTCATTGTTGAAGAGAGCCATGTCCATCAGAATTGATCATCATATAGTTTTGTTGCCGTGTATAATGATCTCTTGGTTCTGCTCAATTCCCTCAGCATCAGTTCATGCAAATCTCTCCAGGCCTCTCTGAAATCATCCCGCTGGTTGTTTCTTACAGAATAATATTCCATAACATTCATATACCATAATTTATTCAGCCACTCTCCAATTGACGGGCATCCATTCAGTTTCCAGTTTCTAGCCACTACAAAAAGGGCTGCCACAAACATTCTTGCACATGTGGGTCCCTTTCCCTCCTCTAAGATATCTTTGGGATATAAGCCCAATAGAAACACTGCTGGGTCAAGGGGTATGCACAGTTTGATAACTTTTTGAGCATAGCTCCAAATTGCTCTCCAGAATGGCTGGATCTGTTCACAGTTCCACCAACAATGTATTAGTGTCCCAGCTTTCACACATCCCCTCCAACATTCATCGTTATCTTTTCCTGTCATTTTAGCCAATGTGACAGGTATGTAGTGGTACCTCAGAGTTGTCTTAATTTGCATTTCTCTGATCAATAGTGATTTGGAGCACCTTTTCATATGACTAAAGATGGTTTTAATTTCATCATCTGAAAATTGTTCATATCCTTTGACCATCTATTGAAGAGTGGCTTGAATTCTTATAAATGAGGCAATTCTCTATATATTTTAGAAATGAGGCCTTTATCAGAACCCTTAAATGTAGAGATGATTTCCCAATTTGATGCTTCCTTCCTAATCTTCTGTGCATTAGTTTTGTTTGTACAGAAACTTTTTAAATTAATATAATCAAAATTATCTATATGGTGTTCAATTAAGAGTTCCAGATCTTCTTTGAACATAAATTTATTCCACCTCCACAGGTCTGAGAGGTAAACTATCCTATGTCCTCTAATTTGCTTACAAAATCACTCTTTATGTCTAGATCATGAACCCATTTCAATCTTATCTTGGTATGTGGTGTTAGGTGTGGGTCAAGCCCTAATTTCTTCCACACTAGTTTCCAATTTTCCCAGCAGTTTTTGCCGAATAGTGAGTACGTATCCCAAAAGCTGGGGTCTTTGGGTTTATCAAACCCTAAATTGCTAAAGCTATTGCCTAGATTGTCCTGATATCCTATCCTATGCCACTGATCGACTGCTCTATTTCTCAGCCAGTACCAAATGGTTTTGATGACTGCTGCTTTATAATATAGTTTTAAATCTGGTACAGCAAGGCCACCTTCATCTGCCTTTTTTTTCATTAATCCCCTTGAAATTCTTGACCTTTTCTTCTTCCAAATGAATTTTGCTACTATTTTTTCTAGATCTGTAAAATAATTTCTTGGGAGTTTGATTGGTATAGCACTAAATAAGTAAATTAGATTGGGTATTATTGTCATTTTTATTATATTCGCTCTGCCTACCCATGAGCACTTAATGTTTTCCCAATTGACTAGGTCTAACTTTATTTGTGTGGAAAGTGTTTTGTAGTTTAGTTCGTATAGTTTCTGACTTTTCCTTGGCAGATAGATTCCCAAATATTTTATACTATCATCAGTTATTTTGAATGGAATTTCTTTTTGTATCTCTTGGTCTAAATCTTATTTAAAGCATTCTAGCAAAAAGTCACACCTACTGAGAATTAAGTCAAAAAATAGCCATATAAGAATGGGTACCAAGGACTAGAGATCCAGCTTTTCTTCTCCTAGAAATACACATGAAATTTTATCTCTATGACCAGGTCCTATGTAGTAGTAGGCCCTAAGTGGCATATACCCTTGATGCCAAATGTCACTCAAGGTACAAAAAGATGAACATTATTGATGGCCTGTAAGCATTCCTCCCAGAAAGAGCGCTATGTCAACATGGTTGTAAAGCCACAGATTGTTCCAATAACCCTAAAAATAATCTAGGATCACTTACTTTCTTTTCATACAAAATAACCTTTTGAACCAAGTTAAAAAACAAAACAGACGAATGTTGGAGGGGATGTGGGAAAACTGGGACACTGATACATTGTTGGTGGAACTGTGAACAGATCCAACCATTCTGGAGAGCAATCTGGAACTATGCTCAAAAAGTTATCAAACTGTGCATATCCTTTGACCCAGCAGTGTTTCTATTGGGCCTATATCCCAAAGGAATCATAAGGGAAGGAAAGGGACCCACCTGTGCAAGAATGTTTGTTGCAACCCTTTTTGTAGTGGCTAGAAACTGGAAACTAAATGGATGCTCATCAATTGGAGAATGGCTAAATAAATTATGGTATATGAATGTTATGGAATATTATTGCTCTGTAAGAAACGACCAGTGGGATGATTTCAGAAAGGCCTGGAGAGACTTGCATGAACTGATGCTGAATGAAATCAGTAGAACCAGGAGATCATTGTACACGGCAACAAGACTATATGATGACCAATTCTGCTGGACATGATTATCTTCAATAATGAGATGTTTCAAACCAGTTCCAGTTGTTCAGTGAAGAAAGCCATATACACCCAGAGAGAGGGATTTGAATTGTGGACCACAACATAACATTTTCATGCTCTCTACTGATGTTTGCTTGCATTATGTTTCCCTTCTCAGATTTTTTTTTCTTGTAGATCTGACTTTTCTTCCACAGCAAGATAACTGTAAAAATATGTATACACATATTTGATTTGTTGAGTATTTTAACATAATTAACATGTAGTAAACTTCCTGCCATCTAGGGGAGGGGTGGGGACTAGGGGAGGAAATTTGTAATGGAAAACTTTGCAACGATCAATGTCGAAAAATTACCCATATATCTGTTTTGCAAATAAAAAGCTTTAATAAAAATAAATAAAAACAAAAAAACAAAAACAAAACTGAAGAGACAAATTTCAACCCCCCAAAAAAGTATCACCATAGAAGTTAAAGTTGAAATGTCTTTCTTTGAGTATGGTACCACCACAATAATACCATAACCGGGCTAATTTCATGTCATTTAAAACTACTCACAAGACTTGGCTCTTATTTTGCCACGTGCTAGGTAAACAACCATACAGATAAATAAACATCCCCTCTCATGAAATACTGAACTGAGCTGTCACCTTTCCTTGTAAAAACTCCTGCTAGCATGAATCAAGGGTTTTACAAATACAAAAGAAGTCCATGTAAGTTCACAACCAGTGCTCCAAAAATTGACTGACAAAGGATGAGAGAGAGGCATCTTTGGGTAAAAACCTATTGTCCTCTTATCCTCAGGTTCTTCCACTGCTAAGCCCAAGCTCCCCAGATGCCAAAAGCATTTCACTCAGCTGCTTTCAGTGACTTCTGGACTGGGTGTGGATTAAACCCATAAGGGGGAAAAGAGAAGCCAGAAACATCAAGGAACGAGTCTGACCACTCAGTAGAAAGGTTTTAAAACTTCTCAAGCTCTCTGTATGTAGTGTATATATACAGATCTTGAAAACATATCCCTTTCCTCAGAACCACATAAGGAGATCCATTAAATAACATGAATGCTCACAAAGTATATAATATTAAGCTGAGCATTATGGGGTAATCTGAAGAAATTGAAGTACTCAATGTACTCAAGAAATGTACAGTCCCTTGGGGAAATAACATTCCCAGACACTTCTCACATACCCCACCCATAAATATGGCCGATAATGCAAACTTGTACAGGACAAAGACACAGTCAGGATTTCCCGTTTGTGTGCCCTACTTGGAAGGCAGTGGTCATATGGCCCTGACCCTCTGGTCCTGGGGTCAGGAGACCTTCAGTCCAAATCCCCTCTGTGTGGCCTTGGGCAAAAATCTTAAGCTCCCTGGGCTTCAGATTAAAAATGGGAAACAGGATTAAGTGACCTCTGAAGCTCTTTTCAACTCTAGATATATAATTCTATATTTCATCCTGAATGATTTTCTGCTTTCAGGATAAGTATAATGAATATCTCAGAGGACATAAAAAGTTCAGGAACCCCAAGTAACCACCTAGGGCCTTATACCCAAGAGTCATTTTGGAAAATTATTAAGAAACAAAGATTTATTCTATCACTGACAGGTCCCTTTTAAGAGTAAATATCTGAGTTTGCTACAAACACAATAGAATATATTTTCTAGTAGTGGAATCTGAATGCCAGCAGCAGAAGTTGAAAGAAAATAAGAAATCAATTCCTAGACAAAGTAGTCAAATAGCCAAAGTGATTTAAGGAGTGTATGGGGGGGAGAAGGGTGGAGTGGAGAGTGTGTGGATGGGTGTGGTGTGTGTGTGTGTGCATACAAATGTAAATGGCACATGCACAAATAAAACCTTTCCCTGTGCTTTGGATTGCTGCTACTATCAAGTATGGCACTGGCACTAAGAGGATCAAAATATGGTAGGAAATGACATTATAACTCAGGACAAGAGCCAGGAAAAAAATCAACAGAGGCCACAAGAAGTGGGTGCTTCCTTCTACACAGACACAGTGAGCATGTCACCTAAGGACCATGTCTTACAGCAACCTCCACCCCAGGGGAGCATAGAAAGGCCTGTGAAACCCCAAACAAGTAGAATATCTTCCTTAGAGAAGGGAAGGGGTACTTACATCCAGTTTCATCAAGGTGAGAAGATCTTTCTTGGCTGCTTTGAAAATAGCATCCGTCTTCCAGCTAATACCGGGTTCCTCAATGTCTTCTGAGTAATGGATGACGGCGGAGGGGATCTCTGACAATGTTACTGATTTCCTTGACTTAAAAAGAGCACAGATATTCAATGTCAGCAGACAAAGCTCACAGATAGGAGGGGAAGAAGATTACTGGAAGTGTGAACTGGCAGAGACAATCATCCAAGTATCAACATAAGGTGAATCTGGACTAATGTTTTAGTGTCAGGTCTGAGGATACCGAGAGCCCCAGGGTCTGTAGATCCTGGAATGGAATTTCTCTCCTCCATCCCCTTACTTTTCTACTTGTCTTCTTCTCAATCTATCCCTCCCTTCCTCATTCCCACCCTTACTTCCCACAAAGTCACAAAACAAACAAACAAACAAACAAACAAAAAAAAATCAACAAGGCCAAGACCTGTAATTAATACAGGGGCCCTCAAAAACTATATAGAGGAAACTACCTTACTGGAGGTCACAGGAGGTTCATCCGAAAGGAGATTAAGTCTGGCCCTGTCGTATACCATCCCCAAGTCTGATTTAGTACCAATGGAAGAGCCTAGAAATAAAAGGGGGAATTCAGTACAAGTACCAGAACAGTTGGCATCCTACTTTTCCATCGGTGTCCCAAAGAGCTGGCTGTGCAGTTAGAGGTGGCTCAGAGTCACTCAGCCAACCCTTTTTCTCTTTTTCTGACTGGCCTTTGATCTATTACCAAAGTAATTCATCACCTGCTTTGCAAGTTAGAATTTTAGAGGGTTGTCTGGGCATTGAGAGATTAAGTGACTTGTTCAGCGTCACAAAGGTGCAAAGTCACACTGCTTTGAGGCTAGCTTTCCCTCCACCAGCCCACCATGTTTCATATCACTCTCATGCATAATTAGTAATTAGCCAACACTTTCGGTTGCCTACTTGTTGCTAGAACTGTACCAGAAGATGCTGGGGAGAGAGATTATATAAAACATGAGTTTTGATCCTGATGAATTTATAATACACACTTATTAATACCTCCTGCTTGCCTAGGAGACTGCCAGGAGCTGTGGAGAAAAATGAAACTGAAAGGCAGTCTCAGTCCTCTCTCTTTGGTTATGGTACACACAAGTGACACCTACTCTGAAGAAGGCACTGGGCTGGGCTCACACCATGGAAGACACAGAGAAGCACAAGACTTGGCTCCTGCCCTCAAGTTACTTATGAGTAGCTTTCAGAAATGAGACATGCACACATAAAAAGTTAAGTAATATAAAGTAGTTTATGAGAAATATCTAATAAATATCACAAATAAGCATTCTAAGATTCCAAAAAAGACAGAGATCACCATGAACCAAAGTAATCAGAAAAAGCTTTACGGAGTTGGATCTTGAGATGATAATTGAAGGATGAAGAGAATTTGACCTGAGAAGAGGAAAAGGTATTACTGGCAAAGAAAAGTGCATAAGCTATGGAACAAAAATGGAAATGTATAAGATGTATTCAAGGGAAAATTTAAATATCAGCTTGACTAAAAAAAAAAAGTAGTTGAATAGTTAAAAAGGAAAATAAGCTTAGAAAAATAAGGGTGATAGCAGTGAGCCAAGATGTCAGAGTAAAAGCAGAGATTCACTTGAATTCCTCTGATTTACCTCCGAACAACAAAAAAATAACACCTCAAAATGAAATCAACAGTGGCAGAACAAAGGATAGTATTGGATGGAACAATTTTCCAGTTCAGGACAATGTGGAAGTCTGGCAGGAAAGGTCTCTCTTACTGAAGTGAGAGAGGAGGGCAGTCCATTGCAGGCTCTGCCAGTGCAGCCTGGGCCTAAACTGAATCTACATCATCTATTTCTGGTGCGTTAGGCCGTCGATGGTAAGGAGAGCATCCAACTGGTCAGAAGGAGATTACAGGGGAGCCTTCGCTGGCCTTGGGGGCAAAACTAGCTTACATTGCCCACATGTGGCTCTGCTTGCAGGTGCAGTATAAGGAGGAGCCTGAGCAAGAGCAGGGACCTTTCACAGTTTCAGGATAAAAAGGGTGCTTGTGGTCACTCACAGACTAGAGCACATGCCAGGAGAGAAGTGACCAGGCCTCTCCTTAGAGCATACCATCTTCAAAGAGCTAGGAGCTTGCAGACCTTCAGAGCTGGCTCTGAAAACAGCAGCATGGAAAACCTGAAGCTTGGGACAAATGCCTGCTGCACCCCAACTTTAACATAAAGAAATTTTAAGTCAAGAAATACATGGGAAATGGCAAAATGACCATAGTAAATTAATATGGTGACAGGGAAAATTAAAACACAAATTCAGAAGAAGACAATGAAATCAAAGGAGCTATATGCAAAGCTTCAAAGGAAAATGTGAGTTGTTTTCAGGCTCCAGAAGAGCTCAAAAAGGATTTTTAAAATCAGAGAAGTAGAGGAAAAACTGGGAAAAGAAATGAGGATGATTCAAGAAAATAATGGTAAAAAAAAAAAAAAGAGAAAATAGATTAGTAAAGAAGGCACAAAAAAAAATACCAAAGAAAAAAACCTTAATAACCTTAAAAACTGTGAACTGATCCAACCATTCTAGAAAACAATTTGGAACTGTATCCAAATGGCTATAAAACTGTGTACACCCTTTGATCCAGTAATACCACTACTAAGTCTGTATCCCAAAGAGATCATTAAAAAAAGAAGAAAAGACCTACATGTGCAAAAATATTTATAGTAGCTCTTTTTGTGGTGGCAAAGAAATGGAAATTGAGGGGATGTCCATTAATTGGGAAATGGCTAAACAAGCTGTGCTATAGGAATATAATAGAATCCTACTGTGCTATAAGAAATAGTGAACAGACAGACTTCAGAAAACCCTGGAAAGACTTATATGAATCTATATGAAGGGAGCAAAACAAGGGGAACATAGTACACAGTAACAGTAATACTGTATGATGATCAACTATAACAGACTTAGCTCTTCTCAGCAATGCAGTGATCTAAGACAATTCAAAAAGACTCATGATGGAAATGACATCTCACATCCACAGAAAGAACTATGGAGTCTGAATGCAAATCAAAACATAATATTTTGGGGCAGGTAGGTGGTGTAATGAATCAAGTACCAGCCTTGAAGTCAGGAGGACCTGAGTTCAAATCTGGTCTCAGACACTTAACACTTCCTGGCTGTGTGACCCTGGGCAAGTCACTTAACCCCAATTGCCTGAGCAAAAAAAAAAAACATACTATTTCCATTTTTTTCCTTTCTTCTGTTTTTTTTCCCTTTTGTTCTGATTCTTCTTTTACAACATGACTAATGTGGAAATATTGTTTAAAATGACTATGTGACTATGTGTATAACCTATATCAGATTGTCTGTTGCCTTGTGAAAGGGGAAGGAAAAGAAGGAGGAAAAATGTGGAACTCAAAATCCTATAAAAGTGAATGAGGAAAACTATTTAAGGGTAATTCAAATGTGTAATTCCAAAAAAAAAATACTATTTGGAGAAGAAAATAATGCCTTAAAAACAAACAACAACAACAACAACAAAAAAAAAAACAACCCAACAATAGAATAGGCCAAATGGCAAAAGAGGCACAAAAATTCACTGAAGAAAAGAATTTCTTAAAAAAAGAATTGGTCAAGTGGAAACTAACAACTAGAAAAGACATCAAGAATTAGTAAAATCAAAAGAATGAAAAAAATAGGAGGAAATATGAAATATTTTATTGGAAAAACAATCTAGAAAAAAGATCCATAAAAGATAATTTAAGAATTACTAGATTACCTGAAAGTCATGATTAACAAAGTTTTGACATAATCTTTCAAGAAATTATCAAGTAAAAATGTTCTTATAGTATAGAACCAGAGAAACTGAAAAAACAAATCACCTCTTGAAAGAGATCCCAAAATGAAAACATGCAAGAATATTATAGCCAAATTTCAGAGCTTCCAAGTTAAGGAGAAAAAATTACAAGCATCCAGAAACAATTTAAATATCATGAAACCACAGTCAGGATAACACAGAATTTAGCAGCTTCTACATTAAAGAATCTGAGGACTTGGAATATGAGGGCAAAGGATTTAAGACTATAACTAAGAATTACTTAGCAACTGAGCAAAACTGAATATAATCCTTCAGGGGGAAAAACTGACATTTAATGAAATTGAGGAATTTCAAGTATTCCCAATGAAAAGACTGGAGCTGAATAGAAAATCTGACATTAAAATACAAATCTCAAGACAAGTATAAAAAGATAAGCATGAAAGAGAAATCATATGGGCCTTGAAATGACTAAACTATATTCCTCTATAGGAAGAAATCTAAGTGCTAAGAACACAGGGGGAAGGGAGAGGTTGTTCTGGAAGAAGGCTATGATATCAGACAGGTGATGTGATGACTTGCAAATAAATTGGATTTAAGTGAGGGAAAGCTATGCAAAGTCACCAGCCTCACCCTCTCTCCTCTGGAGCCACTGGGTCCAGTAGCAAGATACAGCTCGGGATGACTGGAGATGGCCCCAGATGCAGGGGGAGAACTTGGCCTTTTTAAGTTAAGATCATTCCCAGGTTTCAGTTTGACTGAAGCAAAGCCCAATACAATGATTAAAGCTAGGTAAGAAATGAAGCAAAAGATAGCCTCTTTTACCTACTTTAAAAAAAAAAGTCAATCTTTTTTTGAGGGGAAAACTTTCAAAGTTTCTGGTCAAAATGGAAACAACTGTTATTTATATTCACTAACAGAATAGGTTAAATTATCTTACATAAAAGTGGCACAAAAGAACTTTTACAGAAAGAAAATGGGTGAAGGAGTCTTACCATATTCTAATGACACTACTAATGTAGATGCTAATACCTAAACTAGGAAGAGCAAAAACAGAGAAAGAAAACTACTAACCAATTTCCATAATTAATACTGATGCAAAATTTTTAAATAAATACTAGCAAGGAGATTACAGCAATATATCACAAAGATCACTCATCATGATGGTGAGATATATACCACAAATGCAAGGCTGATTCAATGTTAAGAAAACTATCAGAATAATTGAATCTATTAATAACAAACCCAACAGCAATCATATGATTATCTTAATAGATGCAGAAAAAGCTTTTGACAAAATATGATTCTCATTCCTATTAAAAATATTAGAAAGCAGGGCAGCTAGGTGGTGCAGTGGATAGTGCATCAGCCTTGAAGTCAGGAGGACCTGAGTTCAAATCTGGCCTCAGATACTTAGCGTGTCCTAGCTGTATGACCCTGGGCAAGTGGACTATTCCTTAAAAGGATAAGTAGTATATCTAAAACTATAAGCAAGTATTATCTGTAACAGGAATAAGCTAGAGTAAGATCAGGAGTGAAGCAAGGATGCCCAACATCACCACTATTATTCAATATTTGTACTACAAATGCTGGTTATAGCGGTAAGAGAAGAAAATGAAATTGAAGGAATAAGAATAGCTAATGAGGAAACAAAACTATCACTATGTAAGCGATATGATGCTATACTTAGAGAACTAGAGAAAATCAATTAAAAATTAGTTGAAATAATTAATAACTTTAGCAAAATTGCAAGATATAAAATAAACCCATATAACCATCAGCATTTCTATATGTTACCAACAAAGCCCAGCAGCAAAAGATAGGAAGAAAAACTCCACTTAAATTAACTGTAGACAAAATAAAATACCTGCCAAGACAAACCTAGGAACTATATAAACACAATTAGAAAACATTTTCCACACAAATAAAGTCAGATCTAAACAATTGGAAAACTATCAATTGCTCACGAATAGGCTAAGATAATATAATAAAAATAACAATTCTACTTAAATTAATTCATTTATTCAGTAACATAACACTCAAACTACCAAAAAATTATCTTACAGAGAGAGCTAGAAAAAATAATAAAACTCATCTGGAAGAACAAAAGACCAAAAATATCAAGGTAATCAAAGGAATAGTGGCTCATCCATGACCAATCTCAAATTATATTACAAACCAATAATTATTAGAAAAAGCTGGCATTTACTAAGAAAAAGAATGGTGGATCAGAGTAGATGAGGTACACAATACATAGTAGTAAGCAACCATAGTTTGACAAACCCAAAAATCTAAGATTCTGTGACAAGAACACACTATTTGACAAAAATTGTTGGGAAACATATGCAAAAATGTTTGTGGCAACCCTTATTGTAGTGGCAAGAAACTGGAAACTGAATGGATGCCCATCAATTGGAGAATGGCTGAATAAATTATAGTATATGAATGTTATGGAATATTATTGTTCTGTAAGAAACGACCAGCAGGATGATTTCAGAGAGGCCTGGAGAGACTTGTATGAACTGATGCTAAGTGAAATGAGCAGAACCAGAACATTGTATATGGCAACAACAATACTATATGATGATCAATTCTGATGGACATGGCTCTCTTCAACAATGAAATGTTTCAAACCAGTTCCAATTGTTCAATGATGAAGAAAGCCATATACACCCAGAGAGAAAGTTGTGAGAATTGACTGTAGACCACAACATAGCATTTTCATTCTTTCTGTTGATGTTTGCTTGCATTTAGTTTTCCTTCTCAGGTTTTTTTTTTCCTTGTAGATCCAATTTTTCTTGTACAGCAAGATAACTGTATAAATATGTATACATATATTTGATTTGTCATATATTTTAACATAATTAATATGTATTAGACTACCTGCCATCTAGGGGAGGGGGTGGGGGGAAGAAGAGAAAAATTTGGAACAAAAAGCTTTGCAAGAGTCAATGCCGAAAAATTACCCATGCATATGTTTTGCGAATAAAAAGCTTTAATAAAAAAAACAAAAAAAATTTTTTCTGGGAAAACTAAAAAGCAGTTTAGCAGAAGTTAGGTATAGACTAATATAAGGTCAAAATAAGCACATGATTTAGACATAAAGGGTTACACCATAAACAAATTAGAGGAGCATGGAAATAGTTTACCTCTCAGACCTATGGACAAGGGAAGGATTTATGACCAAACAAGAAATAGAGAAAACTGTGGTCTATATAATGGATAATTTTGAGTACATTAAATTTAAAAGGTTTTGCACAAATAAAACCAAGGCAGCCAAGATTAGAAGGAAAACAGAAAGTTGAGGAAAAATTTTTACAGCAAATTTCTTTGATAAAGTTTTACTTTGCAAATGTATAGGGAACTAAACCAAATTTATAAAAATACATGTTGTTTCCCAATTGATAAATGGTCAAAGGATATGAACAGGCAATTTTCAGAAGAATCCAAAGCTATCTATAGTCATATGAAAAAATGCTTTAAATCACTATTGATTATATAAATGAAAATTAGAACAATCCTGGGATACCACCTCACCCCTACCAGGTTGGCTAATATGAAAAAAAAGAAAAATTACAAATGTTGGAGGTGATATAGAAAAATTGGGACTCTGATGCATTGTTGGTAGAGCTGAGAACTGATTCAACTGTTCTGGACTGCAATTTGGAATTGTGCCCAAGTTAGTTAATTATTTAAAATGTGCATATCCTTTGATCCAACAATATAGCACTCCTAGCTTTATATTCCAAAGGGATTTTTTTTTTTAAAGAAAAAGGATCTATATGTACAAGAATATTTATAGCAGTTCCTTTTGTGGTAACAAAGATTTAAAAATGAAGGGGATGGCCATTAATTGGGGAATGGTTGAGCAAATTGTGGTATATGATTATGATGGATTACTCTTGTGCTATTAGAAATGATAAGCAGACTGCCTTCATATAAACCTGGAAAGACTTACACAAAGTGAAGTGAGCAGAACCAGGAGAACAATATACACAGTAACAGCAGTATTGTACAAAGATCAACTGAAAATGAGTTTATTATTTTCAGCAATATAATGATCTAAGACAATTACAAAGGACTCATGATGAAAAATGCTATTTACCTCCAGAGAAAGAACTGATGGAATCTGAATACAGATCAAAGCATACTTTTAAAAAAATTTTTTCTTGTGGGATTTTTTTTTGGTCTGTTTTCTTTCACAACATGACTAATATAGATATGTGTTTTTTATGACTGCACATATATTATCTATGTAAAATTGCCTGCCCTTTCAATAAGGGAGAGAAAAGAGAAATAAAATGTAAAGTTTTAAAAAGTGAAAATTTAAAATTTTTACATGTAATTGGAAAAAATAAAATATTTGAAAAATTAAAAAAAAGTGGGAGAAGAAAAGTAGGCTAGATCTAGACTAGTCTAGAGACTTGAATTATAGAACTAAGGAGTTTAGATTTTATCCTTTGGCAATGGAGTACCACTGAGAAATTTCCAGTAGGAGATAAGAGGCCTGGATGGGAAATAAAGTGATGTGTGTGACATAATCAGATCTGTGCTTTAAGAAGATTAATCTAATAGTATGTGCAAGATGTATACGAGCAAGAGAGACTGATGGCAAGGAGACAGGCTAGGAGGCTACTGCAAACTGCCTAAATATGAGGTGATAATACCTTGAAACAGACTGGTGACAACGAAGATAGGAAGAAGGATGAGATGTCAAAGAATGATTTGGAGAAAAAAGAGGACATGTTGATATGCGGACAATGCATTGATAAAAGTGCTATCATATATCTTCCTCTTCTAAAATGAACTGGAAAATAGAGATTACAGGAAACAATAAGAAAAAATAAATCTTATGTTGAGGGAGATAAGACAGTTGCTCACTTGGAACATCTCTTTAAACAAAGCCAAAGACTGGAGACAACAGGGTTCCAAGCTCAATTTTTAAGTCTGATCACTGACTAGAAGGCTATTTGCTTGAGATCCTCCATTTCCCAATTTGTAAAGAATAATAAATTCCTGATTTCCCAGGCTACCACCAAAACAACAAAAAAAGAGAGCACTCTATTATCTATCAAAGAATCTTAGCCCACCCTTCAAAGGAGCCCCTTAGACTTTCTTCCCAAACTACACTTAAAAAAAAAAAAAAAAAAAAAAAAAAAAAAAAGAACAAAAAAACAATCTAAATCTTCCAAATAGAACCAGGGACTCCATGAATCCTCTTTTACCTGGAGGTGTCTGTGTGTCAGTTCCAATCCCTTGGAATTTTCCTACTTCATCAAAATTCTCTCCATGCATTGAAGGCAGTGGGCTGGAGAAGCTCCGCTTCATAAGAAGCGAACAGGTCTCTAACTGGCTTTCCCTCTTATGATCTGTCAGGTGGAAAAAAGACATAAGCCAAAGCCGCTAAAAATCCCCACTGAACTCCTTCCTCTTCAGTTCTAAGAAGTTTCCTAATCCACTTCCTTCAAATGATGCAAAATATTCAGGATACCCACTCCCCTCCCTTAACAAATTATACAAAAGATTCGGGGCAAATCTCTCCAGATGTAGTCATCAGGAACCTACCTTATCTTCACAGTGCCACAATCAAAACCTCCCAGACCCCTGCTCCTTCTACTCTGTAAAAACCCAAACCAAACAAACAAAAAAAGACACCTCTGTCTAATAGGGCTGATCTTTCAAGTGCATGCAGGAGGTCACTGTCTTAGGATCTGGATCAATAAAGGCACACCAACCACAACACAACGCCAATCTTGGCATATGGAAACACTTGATGTTGTGGAAGAGGCACTAATTTTGGATTCAAAACCCCAGATGCTAATTCCAGACCAGCTACTTTATAACCACATGATAGTGAGAAAGTAATTTAACATCTCTAGGTCTCAGTTTACCCATCTGTAAAATGAAGAAATCAAACCAGATGGCCTTCTAAAGTATTTTCAAGCTCTAAATCCTACAATCTCCACTTCTCATTACATAAAGACAACCTCTTCCCAATTTCAAAGAAAATAACAGTCTTCCCCTTATTGCTCTAATTCTTTTATATGATAAGTGGAACTCTGCTACATCCTTTATCTTTTAACTATGAAAAAAAACTAAACATCTTGATTATTTCTTCTCTATAATATAGACACAGTTTACTATGATCCTCATTCCATAGCAATCACTATCTTATTTTTTATAGTTCAGATCAACCTGGTCTTAACTAGTAACAGGTAAAGTCTTATCGGACAATTGTTACAAAAATATATTGTCTTTGCTACCCAAACTATTCTACTTATTTAGTGCCATACCAATCAAACTCCCAAGAAATTATTTTACAGATCTAGAAAAAATAGTAGCAAAGTTCATTTGGAAGAACAAAAGGTCAAGGATTTCAAGGGGGATTAATGAAAAAAAAGGCAGATGAAGGTGGCCTTGCTGTATCAGATCTAAAACTATATTATAAAGCAGCGGTCATCAAAACCGTTTGGTACTGGCTAAGAAATAGAGCAGTCGATCAGTGGCACAGGATAGGTTATCAGGACAACCTAGGCATTAACATTAACAATCTAGTGTTCGATAAACCCAAAGACCCCAGCTTTTGGGATAAATACTCTATATTTGGCAAAAACTGCTGGGAAAATTGGAAACTAGTGTGGAAGAAATT